>JBBPEB010000003.1:460000-485000 GCA_039096225.1 Blastocystis sp. Blastoise
TATATATATATATATATATATATATATATATATATATATATATATATATATACCATTTATAGAATCAATAATCATTCCACGTTCATATCGTTTCTCCCATTTCCCACGATTATTGATACTCATTAAGTCATTAAATATAGATTCACACGGGAATCGAACTACTTTCGAAGAACGAACAAGCGAATAATCACCGTCTTTATGCAGAGGTCTTTCAAGAAAAATCTATACATATATATATATAATTAATATTTATTAAAATATATAAAGAATATAAGAATATATTAAATAATATCATTTTATATATAGTTCTATATTATATATCGATACAAATAAATTCTCACATGTAAATATATATATATATATATATATATATATATATATACATCATCATTATTATTATTTGATTCTTTGATTATTTTTGATTTCCAATCATTATGAGACTGAATTATAGCTAAAAGAACATTCTTTCGAAGCTGATCTAAGTATATCTATATATATACATATCATATATACATTATAAACTATATATATACTTGTATTAACTTTATATCTTTCATAATAATTGATTTTTCTAATTGTTCTGCCAAATGGCGATTTAGACATATACTAATAAATAATGAGGAGTATATATAAATATAATAATAAATAAATATTTATGTAATTATCCTAATAATATATTATTCTATAAACCAATAATATATATATATGTAAAAAAATAGAAGAGAATTTTTTTTTATTATATTCTTTCAAAAAATTTATTATTATTTATAGTATAATTAGTATCATAACTATATATATATAACTATATATATATACGAATTATTTTTAACATGAGAAGGGAAATACCAGTTCTGTTTCTTTTGAATGGTTTCCTTTTGATGTCGATGTATATATCTTTGTATTACTATTTGCTTATTCATTATCTTTTTATATTCATTAGAATTATCAGCACGAAATTGATATAAATTATTCTTATCCTATATATTATAATGATTATTATATAAATAATTAAATATATTATAATGATTATTATATAAATAATTAAATATATTATAATGATTATTATATAAATAATTAAATATATTATAATGATTATTATATATATAATAAAATGTATTATAATGATTATTATATAAATAATAAAATTCTATACTAAAAATACAAAAAAAAAAAACTAATATAAAAACGCAATATATATATACTTTAAATATAGTTTGAATAGATGTTAAAGGTATAATAATACCTAAATCGACTAATTCTTGTCCTATTAACTCAGCTTCTTTAATTGTTTTAGCATATTTATTTTGTATTAACCATTGAACAGCGTCTTCACTTGTAAAACAAGAATGATATTGTTTTATACCATATTTATGATCATGTATAAAAACACCATTTCTCATTTGTGTTGATAAATCAGATATACGTATATTTATATTATGAGATCCACTTAGTAATATAGTATCTTTATCATTATTAGATAAACGTTTTATATTCTTCTTTATATGCTTCATTTTAGTTACTTCAATATCTATTCATATATATTAATTATTATTTAATATAATATAATAATAATAATATATAAATATAGAATACGCATTCTATTTTTTGAATTATAACTATTAGTTCTTAATTGAGAATTTGCATTATCTTCATCTATATATAGAAAAATAAAATAATAATAGAGAGTATTATTAAACAAAAACAAACATAAAAACAAAAATAAATAAATTCAAGCATTCAAAATAATAATAAATTTTAGAATAATGTAGATATACTGATATTTGTAGTTTGTACAATCGTTGAAGAATCCATGATAGATGATGAGTTAGAGATTAACCCTTTGAAATCTAGTGAATTTTGAATATTAGTTATTAGTTTATGTTATATTACATACATGAATACAGTCGAAAAAAAGTCTTAATAAGTGTTTTTAGAAAGGGAAGATCAATGAAATAACAAAAAAATCATTCAAATGATTTATATTTGACAAAAGGATTCTGATTCCATTAGGTTGATGTGATCTTAATTACATGATATACTTTTAAAACAATCATTTTAATTAGAAAGAGTCAAACGAATTTTTATAAAACCGCGGGGAGTATTTGTGATTCTTCTCATTTTTTATTATTTTTTAATTCTCGTTCATTTTCTAAAAACTATTTTGTGATCTGATTCTATTCATAGAGTCTATATATTATACTGAAATTGCTATAAAGCATAAGATAACTATTTTTGAACTATGTGTTGAATACTATTTTTTAAGAAGATTGTAATTAATCTAAATGTATAGCATCGTAATATGTTAAAACTATGTTGGTAATGTTGGGTACATTAGAGTTAAACCAAAAATATTAAATGCATATTGATTCTAGTAGAATATGAAAATTAGTTTTGCATATCAATAATTCGCAACCAAACAAATGAATTATAAAAAAAAATATAAAAAAATGAACAATTAAAAAAAATATATGATTGAAAGGAATAAATACGAATAAAGAAAATATTATTTTTGAAATAATGATTGTTTAAAAATAATATTTAAAAAATAAAGAGCAATATATATATATATCTATATATTAAAAAAAAGTATAATAAAATATAAATATGTATATAAAAAGGAAAATTTAATAAAAAAATAGCAATGTAAATAATGAAATTATTACGATTCCATAGTAGACAAATGAAAATGAAAATAATTATAATTACATATATATATATCTAGATATAAGAGAATTTAACTATTTATTATGAAACACAAAACGACTTTTAATGTTATAAAAAAATAGTAATAGAAGTAGCTGTACTATATATATATATATGAGCCAAAAATCTTTAGAGAAAGATATTTGTAAAAAATGAGAATGAAGAAGAATTAATATATATATACATATATATATTCTTCATAAACAAATATATAAATAAATAAAAAAAATTCTTATGTAAAATAATATATATATATAAACATATATATTAATATAAATAAATTAAAAAAACAAAAATATAGATAAATAAAAAATAAATAAGAAAAAACTATTGAACACTATTTAATAAGTATATATATATATATATAAATCTAACGAAAACTATTCAAAAATATGATAAACGAAAATACTATATATAAATATTTTCATATAATTAATTATATAAAAAATAAGTGTTTAATGAATACTATAATAAACTCATAACAAAAAGAATATATATATAAATATAAATATAAATATAAATATATATATATATTCTTTAGAAATCATCAAAACGAATAGCATAGTTATATATAGTTTCACGTCCAATAGTAGTATCATCACCGTGTCCTGGAATAACTTCTGTCTTTGAATCTAAAACCTATATATATATATATATATATATATAATAATAATAATAATAATAATAATAATAATAATAATAATAATAATAATAATAATAATAATAATAATAATAATAGTGATATAATATATAATAATAATATACAAATATTTTTTGCTTAATTTGCTGTACCATTTTCTTACCATTTCCTGTTCCTTCTAAACTAGGAACACCAGTCCAACTATATATATATAATATATATATATATATAATATATATATATATAATATATATATACTCTGAACGACCAATAGATCCTTTAAAAAGAATGTCTCCAGAACATAATAAATTGATATGTTTAAAATAATAACAAATACCACCAGGAGAATGACCTTCAACTTCTAAACATGTTGTTTCTAAGGGTGTATCTTTAAATAATATATCTCCATCTTTTATTAATATATCAGGGTCACTTAAAGTTGGAGCATAAGAACCAAAACCAAAATCTTCAAATTGAGCATGAATATTTCTCCTATTTATGTAAATAATAATAATATAATTTATAAATATTCTAAAAATAATAATAATAAATAAAAAGAAATATATATATATATATATACCATAATCCAATTTCTTTTTCTCCTAAATATACTTTAGGCTTTCCAGGAAGATCATTACGGAATTCTTCTGCAAAATGAATATGATCTGCATGAGCATGAGTAATTAACAGAGCTATGACCTAAATATATATAAATAAAGAATAGTATAATATCAATAAACAATAACTTATTTACAGTTGGATTTCCATTCTCTTTAAGCATTTTAAGAGCTGGTTCTATATCACCAGAAGCTTCTATGAATTTATATATATTATGTATAAGCAATCAAAAAGTTAGAAAAAAAACTTTAATGATAATCATAAAAATAGAAAGAAAACAATAGACATACCAACAACAATAGCCTGGTTAGCCTTCTTATCGATAATGACACTTGTATTGGCATCCATAATCCTGTAAATAATGAATAGTAACAACATAAAAAAAGAAATGTACCCAGAAGGATAATAATTCACATAAATATCATTAGTAGTACCACCAATCATAACGAAAAACAATAAAAACAGAAAACTATAAAGTAGCGAACGAATATTGAATAGAAAAATAAAATAAAAGAAGAACAGAGGATTTATGGAAGGATTTTGTTCATTTGCTAAGACGAAACTTCAGATTATTTCAGATTGAATCAGTTATTCTTCATAAGGAATATTGTTCTTTTAGAATTTTTATGAATTTTTATTTGTATTAATGATGGTATACATTCATTTTTATTGAGTAATGAATGCTTTGATACAAGAAAGATGATCTACGTTTTTTAATGAAAAAATTAGTTGTTTTCCATATCCATGTGTGATTGTTTTATTGTTTTTTTAGACTGTATTTATTTATACAGCAAGACGCAGCATTAATGATACATATGAACCATGTTTGAGCTATTTATCTTTATCAATTGGAGAATCATTTCTTTTTATATTTCAAAAGTTATACGGTACTAAAGGATTACATCTTCAGAATGATATCTTTGATCAAGAAACAAACACTTTTTCATGTAAACGAATATCAAAAAACAAACATAAAAACAATTATAATAAAAAAAAAATTAGATTAAATAACTTGAAAAGAATAATTTATTTAATAATATATATATATGTTTAATGTTTTTTATTATTAAATTTCTTGTTAAAAGGTCTACGCTTAGGTTTATAACTATCATTTGTATTCTTACGTTTACCATTAAATTTTCTATTAGGTTTTTTACCCCAACGTTTATTAGAATGATCATCATCATCATTATTCTCATCATCTTCTCTTGAAGCTTCTTTTCCTGCAGATTCCAATAACTCGGCGTAATCATCAGCAGAAGCAAAACTATACATTTTCAATAATAAATAATTATATATAATGAATAATAATATAATGATAAAATGATGATAATAATATAATAATAAAATAAACACATACATAGATTGAACACCTTTCTTCTTTTTATCTGTTTTCTGTTTACTTTCTTCTTCATCACCAAATTCATCTATAAACATGGATTTACTAGTCTTTGATTTCTTATTAAACTTCTTCTTCTTCTTATCATTACTATCATTATTATCATCATCATCATTATCATCATCATTATCATCATCATCATCATCATCATCATCACTTGATTCTTCAAATACATTATCTTCATTCAAATCATCATTAAATAATTCTTCACCAAAATTAATATCTAAAAAAAAACAATTATAATTATTATAATTATTATAATTATTATAATTATTATATATATATATATATCTACCATTTTCATTATCTTCTAAATCAGAAATTTCTTCATTATTATCATCAGCTCCTTCTAAAGCATCACCAAACTCATCTAAATACATATCATCTTCATCTTCATCTTCATCTTCTTTATCTTTTTTAATATTCTTTTTCTTCTTCTTATCTGTTTCATCATCATCATCATCTTCTTCTTCTTCAATATCAGATAAATCATTATTATTATCATTATCATCATCATCAGAAGACATACTAAAATCAACATCTTCATCATCATTATTCTTCATTAATGATTGAGCTAATTTGGTAGCATATTCTTCTTCTTCTTCTTCCTCTTCTAATTTACTCTTCTTTATCTTAGGACCTTCACGACGAGCTTTTTCTTTAAAGTATTTATAAAAGAATAAATCATCTTCATTAACATCTTCTTCCTTAAGTTTTAAGAATTTAGGATCATTTAAGGGTATACTAATAGCTATATAATAATAATAATAATAATAATAATAATAATAATAATAATAATAATAATATATATATATATATATAAAACATTTAGAAAACGATTCAAAAAAATACTAATAATAATAATATACCAGCTTTAGAGATAATATTTCTACCCATTTTACTAAATCCTCTCTTACGTGCATTATCAATATCTTTCTGTTTCGGTCTCTTATAACTAAATTTATCTAAGAAGACTCTATTACTAAAATCTTGAATAGGGTCACTATCATAAGTAATATATTGTCCTTGTAATAATATACTAGCAAATTTAGCAACAGAAGGATGATAATGATTAGATAAAAGAATAAGTTCATAAGAACGAGTATTAAGACTATTACTATAAGCAGGGTCACGTTTAGTACTTGTATATACTATATAGAAAGAATAATAATAATAAATATATATATAATAAATAAATATTAAAATATATATATAATAATAAATATATAATAATAAATAAATAATAATAATAAATACACGTAGCAAGAGGTGTCATATCAATATTTTCTTGTTTAATTGTATCAATAACAATTTGTTTTTCTTGAGCTAATTGCATATATTTATTCATTTCATCTTCACTTATCTTAATAGACATCTTAGAAGGTTCTTTTATTTCTTTTTTAGGCTTATTCTCTTTTTCAATTTTCTTAGATTTCTTTTGTTTCTTTACTTTTTTCTCTTTCTTTTCTTCTTTTTCTTTTTCTTCTTCTTCTTCTTCTTCATTATCATTTTCATCACCAAATTCCATAACTTCAACATCATCATCAATATCATTTAAGAAATCTTCAGTTATATCTTGAACATCATCATCATCATCATCATCATTTTCATCTTTTTTATTATTAGCATCTATTTCAGAAGAATTAGAAACACCATCTTTCTTATTATCATCATCCTCACTTTCTTCTTCTTCTTCATCTTCTTCTTCTTCATCATCATCATGTTCACTGTTATTATCACTTTCTTCTTCTTCTTCACTATTCTCATCAATATCATTATTATTAGTATCTTTTTCATTATTTAATATATGTTCAATAGGCTTTAAACTAACTTCAGGACGACTAATAAAACCGTGGGAATCAAGAGCAACAAGTTGATCTAATCCATTTGATAATTTAGATACTTCTTTACGTTCTTTTAAGGCAGTTGATATAAGATAGAGAAGACCACAAGCAATATTACTAGGTGTATATAAGCATATACTTTGAATTCTTTTAATTAAAGCATTTAATACTGTTTCATCTTGACAATATTTCATGATTTTAAATAATAAATTAAAATATAACATATATTTAGAAGTAGAATTATTTTTTGATTCTATAAATTTAATTAAAGAAGCATACACACAACGATAAAAACGAGGAAATTCACTTGCTATATATATATATTTAAATATAGTATATAATCTATTTATGAATAAAATTATTATTTATATATATATATATATATATACGGTGTTTAGTAGTAATAGTATATAATAAAATTAAAGCTTGAATAGAACAACTCCACATTTTATCATATACAACTCTATACATAGAATCTAAATACTCAGTAAATACACTTAAAGGACCTATATATATATATATAGAGGTATAGTATATTATGTAATTATTAATAAATATTATAAATATAATAAATATTATAAATATAATAAATAATATAAATAAAATAAACATAAAAAATATAATAATAATAATACACATAATAAAAAAATAATAATACATAGAACATAAATATATACTATCAGAGAAAGGAATAGCTCTGTTAATACCAGTTAATAATGCAGATAATATTTTAGTTCTAGAAGTTTCTAATTCTTTATTATCTTTTTTCTTATTAATATATTTTCGAAGTGCTTTTTCTCTTTCTTTACCTGATAATTCATTAATCTGTTTCATTGTTTCTTGTTCTTTCTCTTCATCAATAACATATTTCTTAAATATACTTAAGAAAAATAATATTTGATCTTCAATAAATTGACCATCTGTTGATATATATTCAATTTGATTTAAGAAAATTAAACCATTATATATTGTCTTTAATGTTATATCATTCCTATATATATATAATTTTTATTATTTTGATTCTTTTATAAAATTTATATTTAAATTATGATATTTATATAAATATATATATATAAATATAAATAGTATATAAATATTATATAAATATACTTAATAAGAAGAAGTCGAACTTCTTTAGCTACAGTAGGTCTCATAAAGGGATTTTCAGAAAGAAGACGATTTAATAAATATACTACATGACTAGATATCTATATACAATAAATATAAATATAAAAATCTTTAGTATATAAAATATAAAACTATATATATATATTATATTATTATAAAACTACATAAATAATAAAAAATAATAAATATAATATAAATAATAAAATTTATAAAAATAATAAAAATAATAAAAATAATAGTAACTAAATACTTGTCTTTCTTTGTCAGCTAATCTCGTGACTAATGAAGTTAATATAAATTGTTCTTGTTCTGGCTTCTTATTAATTAAATTAAATAAGGATAATAAAGCATTCTTTTTAAAATAAGTCATAGGATCATGACTATATTGTACTAATAATTCCAAAAACTATATATATATATATAAAATAATAAATAATAAATAAATAAATAAAATACTTGAGTATATTTTAATTTGAGTTTATGTTCAAAATAAAAGCTAACAAGATATTTATTATTTACACGGCTATCTGTTAATGGTTCTTCAGAAAAATAAAATAATGTTCTATATATATAATAATAATAATAAATAATTTTTATAATATTAATAAAAAAAATAACATAATAATATATACCTATCAGGTAATAAATATTCAGAGAAAAGAGTTACAAGGGCATTAATACCAGCTTGAGCTTCTCTCTTACCTTTCTTTTGAGCCATTTCAAATAATGTTTCAATGGTTGATAAGTTATGAATAGGATCTGATTGAATCAGAATACTCATAGCAGATACTTTATCGGAAAGAGTACCATTCTTTATCATATTACGCATGTACTTGAAATCACCAACATCACTTTCACTATATATACATAAACATATTCACATCATATATATATTTGAATATCCATATCTAAATTATTAGCATTATAAACACTAATCTAGCTACAAAATCTATTATAAATCTATAAATACTTTTGACGTTTAATAACTTTCTCAGATTCTTGCTTAAATATAGATTCTGCCTATATTTTATATATTAATAAACACATAATTTATTGATATTATTTACTTTTAATATGGAAGCTGTGACAGTACTTTGAAGATTTGTACTTTTTTTTGTCTCTAAACAAGGTAAAAGCTCGTACCACTTCTTATCTTGTTCGTCTATATTTACTGAGGAAGACATTAATTCAATATATGAAATATATTATGTTTATTAAAAACAAAGTCACTTTTTGGGTTAATAATAAAATCAAGATTATTTATATATTATCTGATAAATGAATGAATCTTTCACGATTATCGGTTTCTCAGCATAAAGAACATATGTGGTTTTTTAGAAAAAGATTTCTAAAATCCAGCCAAAATAGCCTTATCCCGATAATTATCGCTATTTGATGGTGTGAACAGAAAGAAGATTTGAAATGTATTTATTTTCTTTTAATTTATGATTGAATAGAGTGTATATGACTGAAGAAATGGATTATGAAAAACAATATTATGCATTGTCTGCTAAAATAAAGATACTTCAAGTTGTAAGTGAAGTTTGTTATCACTCTTTCAATCCACTTATCTTATTTATTATATTAACTTATATAGGATGAAGAGAATCTTTTGATGTCTGTTGTTCAATCAAAAGCTAAAATTGAATCTTTAAGAAATGATATAGGGTACTTTTTCTTCTTTTTATTTTCTATTATTTATTATATGTTTTTTTTGATATTTTATTCATCTACAACTATGACAATATTTTATTTATTCTGATTTTTATATTTATGAACACATCTAATTAGAAATATTATCAATGCAATCATTGAAAAGAAAAAAGTCATCTCTGATCCTAGTCTCTTTCCAGTTAATTCTGAAAATGTTGAGTCAATGACTCCTGGTACTAATGACACTCTTGACTATGTATGTATATATTATTTGCTCATTTTTATCTATTTTTTTTTTTTTTTGTTGAATTTTTTTTAATGACTTTATACTATCTGTATATCTCCAATATTATTATTAATTCTATATATATATAGAGATCTCCTTTATCTGAATCAAAAGATCGTAAACGTAAAACAAGGAATCAACGTGAACCTGTTTTAAAGAAGCCAAGAAGAGACTATGTATGTATATATAAAAATTATTATTACTATTATTATTATAGTAATATATATATATAGGGAACTAGGGGAAGACGTCAAAATGTATATACTTATTATATCTATTATTATATATAATATATATAGAATGAAGATGATTCAAAATATGCAGAATCTGAGTCGAAAACAGTATTTTTTAAATTATAATTATTATTTTATTATTATTATTATTATAGGATTTATCAGATAATGAACATAAAAATTTATCTGAAAATGAATCTTCTAATAAATTAAGTCAATAAATAGAATAATTTATTAGAAATATCATTTTGTATATATCAGAAACTTGCTCATTTTTAATATTTATTTTTTTTATTTATTTTTTCATCATATTATATATTTTGCTTTATATACTACGATTATTATTTTTAATAGTTTATCCACTCTTCTCTTTTCAATCTATATATATATATGTATTGCTTTTTGAATAAAAATTTGCTTTTCATTTTTCCTTTTGTTTTTTTTTTTTTTGTTTTAGTGTCTTTTTTTCTATTTTCTTTATTTATGTTGTTTTTTATTTGTTTTTTCTAATTTTTTGTGTTCAAAGTGTGTTGATATACTTTATTCAAATATATAAATGATGTACGCGTTTAACATAATCTTCGCATGTTGCAGAATCAGTCAAGTTCATCTATAAACAATATGCTGATTATATCAGTTATATTGTATTCAGTAAATAATTTGCAACAAATATAATATAATAAATAAATATTATCAATTCGAACAATAAACAAAAAAAATCTAGTTTTATGTAAAAAAGTAAAAAATATCTAAGATTCAAGCTTTTTCAGTATAAGCTTGAAATAGTTTAAAAAAAAAAAATTCAATTTAATTTATTTTGATTTTGTTAAAGAGAAAAGAATAAGAAGAATTGTTATAGACGGAAATGGATTCATCAAACTATTACAATATGTTGTTGGGTCATTTGCGTGTTCTTCGAGATGAGAAATCAAGTGTAGATGAAGTAAGTGTGATATAAATAATTAATTAAGATATTAGAAATTGATATTAAGAATATAATGAATATGAATATATATAGATCGATAGGAGTCTTCATGAATTATTGGAGAAGTGTTTTTCGATTCCAAGTAATATGACTGGTTCTGTTGTTACATATGTTGTAAATGTGTTACAGAAGTCAAAAATAGATAAAGAAACATCAGTTTATAGTGATATTCGACTGTATATATATTTTTTGTTTTTTTTTTATATTTATTTTTTTTTATTTATAAATAATAAATATTCTATATATATTTGATATAAATATATAGTACAAGTTATTCAATATTATGTCGATTATTACCAAAGGCAACAATAGATGATAAAACAATGAAACAAATATTAAATTATTTTTTTTCAGTATATAATATATATAAATAAAATAAAATAAAATAAAATAAATATAGTTATGGAATCAAGAGACTGAATATTGTGGTATATTATTAGAGAAATGTATAGAGACTTTGACATCTCGATTTGATTTGATTGATCAAGCCTATAGAGAATTATTTTATCAATTTACTTTATCCGTATATGCGAATGCTGTTAAAAATGCAAAACGATATTTAAGTGTATATAGATATGTTTATTTAATTCATAATATATATATATATATAGGATAAAAATTATTTATATTTGATGAGTAAACAGAATTATTCAAATAATAATAATAATAATAATAATAATAATAATAATAATAATAATAATAATAATAATAGTGTTGCTAATACTACTACTACTACTACTAATAATAATAATAATATCTCAGATAATAATAATAATAATAATAATAATAATAATACAAATACTACTACTACTAATACTACTACTACAACTACTACTACTACTAATAATAATAATAATAATAATAATACTACTACTACTACTACTAATAATAATAATAATAATAATACTCCAACAAATACTACTCCTTCAAATATATATAATACTTCATCTACTGTATATATAACTATATCTATAAATATATCTATATATATATATAGAATCATTATCCTTTATATCCTTTGAATGAATCGTTTAATATTTTAGAGCGTTTATTATTATTATATGTACGTGTAAAAGGAAATTCGAATATTTCACCAATTCATGAGAAATTAAAGAGTATATAATAATAATATAATAATAATAATAATATATATATAGCTTATTTAACTGCATTGATTGAAAGTCGTTTAGAGAAATATGATTGTGAATATGAAGAATTATTTAAGAATTATTTATTAATATTAACAAAGAATTTATTTTATTATTGGCGTTATTTTTTAGTATTAGGTCCACCAAATCAGCCTTCCCTTCATTTTGAGAATTGTACTCAAGCTGCTTTTAATATACTTTTTGTTTGTCCTGGTGATGATGTATATATTATATAATAAATAATAAATAATAAATAATAAATAATAATAAATATAGGTTGATGTTCATGTAGAAGTATATAATTTATTACATACATTATGTGAAAGTAAAGAGACTTTAGAGATTTATAAGAAGAATATATTTTTATTATGTAATGAGAAATATGGCTTAGGTAGTGATCCCTCAACAAGAGTATTTCTATATAATCGACGAGCAGATTTAATTTCTTATATATTAATGCGAATTCTTCCTTTATTATATGCTAATGATATAGATCAATTAGTATTACTTTTTGGAACAGTTCTTGAGAATCATCAAGTACCTATAAGTTGTCTTCTTCTCTATTTAAAGATGTTAAGTGTATTTTCAGATGCTATCAGTAATGGTAAGATTAAAGAACGAAATAATGAACAAGATATGGTTAAATCAAGTATTTATTATTATTATTCTAATTATTATTATTTTATTATATATATATAGTTGAAATTATTACAGAAATAATGAATATATTAAAGAAGAAAATTCAAAATTATAAAGAATTAATTCGATATGTATATAATATAATATAATATATAATATAATAAAATAATAATATAGGATGGAAATATAAAGAAATATATACTAGATGAATATGAGAATGAGAAGAAAAATGAGAAATTTAATCGTTTTATTCATAATGAAAAGTTGATTCCGACGGGAATTGAATCGAATGAATATGGTATTCGATATACTCCTTTACAATGTTATATACAATCAGGACAAATAGGTGATATTGTTGTATATAAATATATATTTAATATATATATAAATATATAATATAGATTGAGAATACATCTTCTAGTCTTCAAAGTTTATTATTTGTTCTTATTAATACAGCTCGATCATGTATTTCATTCTTTATGAAATTTAAAGATTGTATATATATATAATAATAATAATATATAATATATAATATATAATAATAATAATAAATAATAAATAATATTTTATAGTAGCAATTGAATCAAAGATTCCATATATATTTATAAATTATATAATAGAGTTTTGTGAATCCTTTTTTGATTGTGAATCTTTATTAACAATTGATATTATATCTGAAAAAGAAAAAGTATATATATATATTAATAGTATAATATAGTATATACTATAATATATAGTTAGATAGTGTATTTAATGTTTTTGCTTCTTTTTTAATGGAATTACCTTCTGAATATATACAACGTCAAGTTTATTCTCATATATTTCCAAGTTTATATAATACTTTGAAGAAGAATATATTATATTATCAAATAATATATTGTATTTATGATAATAAGAAATATAAACCAATTGTTTTATCTTCTATTATTATTGATTTTATATTTAGAAATATGGAAGTATATATTATATTATATTATACTATTATATACTATTATAAATAGAAATTAAATGATCCTAATAGTATTGATTATGATGTAATATTTCATTTTATTCGTACATTTACAACATTTATTCGAACAGAAAATAATTATGTTTCTTTATTTAAACCTTATTTACAAGTATATATATATATATATATAATAATAATAAAAATACTTTATAGAGATTAATAATAGAATGTATGCGTCGAATAATAAATACAAAAGATCCTATAGGTTATTATCATTTTTTATTTTCATGTTTTCATGCTATTCAATCTCAAGTATTTGAAGATTTACATAAAGATATAACATTATTCTTACAAGAATTATTACAAGAATTACAAAGATTAGAAGAAGCTAGTCCTGAATCGAAAATGAAAGAAGTTATTTTAGAATTAACAGGACATATACCTGCTACATTACAAAATTTATTACGATTATTATATTTTATGATACAATCAAATTTAATTGGATTAAGAGGACCTGAATCTGTACAAAAAACATGTATATAATAAAAATATAATATTTATATAATAATATATATATAATAATATAATAATAATATATATATAATAATATATTATAGGTCTTCGTAGTTTAGATTTATATATATCTCGTGTACCCCCTGATTATTTATATTCTATAATACAGAAAGAGCCTTATAAATCTGAATTAAATCGTTGTATGATGAATATATTACATATTCGTTCTCATCCTCGAAGTACTCAAGCATTAAGTATAATAGGTACATTAGGAGGAAAGAGTAGAAGTATATTAAAAGGAGATCTTTCATTTTCTTTTTATTCCCAACAAGAACCTGGATTACCTATTTTATTAAAATGGAATAGGAATAATAAAGAGAATAATAATAATAATAATAATAATATAGATATAGATATAAATAATAATAATAATAATAATAATAATGATGATGATGAAAATAATAATGAAATATTTTTAATGCCATTAGATATATATATTCAATTTGCTTCAGATATATTAATAAATAATTTATTTGTAGAAGATCCAAAGAATAATGATAAACGATTATTTCGAACTACTCGTGTAGATCAAGAGAATTTAGATTCATTACGATATACACGATTATATTATAAAGAACAAGCTTTAATATTTTTAAAGAATATTTTTTATTCATTTATGGATACAAGTGAAATGCCTTGTAAAGATATTGCTGATATTCATGGAAATAATAATAAAGAGAATAATAAAGAGAATAATAAAGAGAATAATAATAATAATAATAATAATAATAATTGTCAAGATGAAAATAAATCAATGTGTAGATTATTATATGGTATATTTATAAGTGGTAGTGATTTTGAATTATGTGATAAATCAATGAAAATAATTCAAGATATTATAGAATATTTAGTATTATTATGTGTACAATATGTTTCATTTGATATAGAAAATAATAATAATAATAATAATGTTAATAATAATAATGTTAATAATAATAATAATAATAATTCTAATTCTATTCGTAATAAATTAAATAAATATGATATATTTTATATAAAGACTCAATATGGTCCTCTTCCTCCTGTTCTTCCTCTTCATCAAACTATTCCTTCTAAACGATTATCTATATATTGTCTTTCAGAAGCTCTTGTTTCTTTATATATTAATTCTCATCCACATATTACTGAAACAGCTAATAAAGTATATAATATATATATATAATAAATATATATAATAATAAATATATATATATATAGATATTAGAGATGATATTTGATGCTTTAGAAGATATAGCAGGTGATACTTTAACTAGTATTATATATGGTTCTCCTCTTTTAGATGAAATTACTATGAATTTATTATATCATGCTAATATAGGAACATGGAGAAATAAAGTATATATTTATATTTAATAATAATTTATAATAATATATATATATTATATAGATAAATGCATGTAGAGGATGTATATATATATTACGTCGTACTCCTTCTGTTTGGGGAAAACGATATGAATGTTCTATGTTAAGATTATTATTTGATATGATTCGTGTATATATAATATAATAATAATATAATAATAATATAATATAATATAATATAATATAATATAATATAATATAATATAATATAATATAATATAATATAATATAATATAATATAATATAATATAATATAATATAATATAATATAATATAATATAATAATATAATATAATATAATAATAAATATAGTCTTCTCCTCCTGAATGTAGTTTAGAAGTTCAAGAAATAAGTTATATAATGATAGATTTATTATTATATAGTTGTCATGATGTCCCACTTCCTTCTTCTATAAGTATAATACAACCACGATATCCAACAATATCAGAAGAATTAACTAATATATTAAATGAATTAAGTATTCCAAAAGAAGAAAGAGAGAAAGATCTTCAAGAATTATTAATATATCAATTATTATCAAAATATAGTATATTACATAGTGTAACAACATCATTTTTAAAGAAATTAATGATATATCAGAAAGAGAATATAGAGAAATGGTTAATAGAAATGGGAGATATGATTTTAATACGAAATGAAATAAAATATATACAAGGTTTATCATTTACTCATCAATTATCAGTATTTTATACAATAGAATTTGGATTATTATATCCTTCAAATAAACCATGGTTTAGTTATACACAGAAATCTGTTATATTTGCATTAAAAACAATTCTTAGTCTTTGTGAACCTAATAGTAATCCTAAATATATACAAGCTCATTCTTTACTTTCAGATAGTATATATTTTTTTATTTATTTATTTATTTATTTATTTATTTATTTATTTATTTATTTATTTATTTATTTATTTATTTATTTATTATTATTATATAATTATATTTATAGTACCTAAAAGTATTTCTTCTCTTTATATACCTCCATGTACAACTTCTTATCCTTTTGCTAGAAATACACCAGTAGAATTATTTATATGTGCTTTTCATTTGATTATTGCTTATAGTAAAGTTAAAATAGATTTTTGGAGAGTATATATATATATTTAATATTTATTTAATAATAATAATATATATATATAGAGTGATGCTTCTTTAACAAGTGAATTAATAAATATTCGTCAAAAGATAATTGTATTATTATTTACTTGTATTCGTTTAGGTAGTAGTGAGATTTTATCCTTAGCAGAAGAATTATTAGAAATATTAAAAACAAGTGGTCATTTTGATAAATTATGTAATAATAAGATGGTTGAATATTATAAGATATTATATGATGATTTTAATAATGATAAATGTTCAACATTAACAATTCCTTATATTCGTTCAATTACTATATATACAAAATATTTTAAACAGATGAATATGATGGATCCAAGTGATGCACTTATTGTTAGTTGTTGTCGAATTATTAATACTTTCTCGAAACATGATACTATTAAAAATACTACTGTAAATATATTATTATTATATATTATATATTATATTTATTATTATTATTATTATTATAATATTTATATAGGAAACAATACCAGAATTTTTTAATTGTCTTTTAGAATTATTATCTGTATTAACATTTAATATAAAGAATCGTGATACTATATTAGATACTATATTTAGTAGAGAACTTGATATTTCACAAATATCTACATTTACTTCTTATGATCTTTATGTATATTGATTATTATTAATTATATTATTAATTTTTTATTATTATAGTATATTTCACTTGGTAAGATATTTAATGAACATCCAATTGAAGTATTTGAATATTTATTTGGAGATCGTGTAATTAATGGAGAAAAGCATATTCTTCAACCTTCTATATCGTTAGCTGTATTAAAGATTATAGATACACCTTCTCTTTGTCCTCAATTTATTCAATATATTATAGAGAATTTAAGTAAATGGATACAAATGATGACTATACAAACAAATGATAATGTATATTATTTATTATTATTATTATTATTATTAATTTATAGAGTTTAATAAATGATATAATTCGATCAATTAAATTAAATATTGAAACAAATAAAATTGTATTTTAATAATATTAATAATATTAATAATTATAATAATAATAATAATATATATATAGTTATATACTATTGGTAAATATGATATGGGTGTATATCAGCCTATTACAGTTACTTCTCTTTCCAATCAATTAGTGAATAACTTTCAAATTTATAATAAATTCTTAAGTAATTTTATAATAATAATAATAATAATAATACTATAAATATAGCTTATCGTGAAGGTATAGATGTAAAACGATGTGTTTATTATCAAATATCTACTCAATATATTATTCGATTCTTATTAAATTGTATAAAAATGTCTAATAATACTCAAATGGTATAATTATATATTAAATAAATAAATAAATATTATATATATATAGAGTTCTTATAAAGATACAATAATATATTACTTTTTATGTTTATATACAAATAATTCTCTATGTGATATGCAAGATATAATTACATTCTTTAAAGAATATATACCTCAATATTATTCTTTAGAACAAAAAGAAGCATTATTTAAGTATTTATTATATATATTATTATAATAATATATATATATTTATATAGATCTTTATTAGAGATATGGAAGAATCATGATCGAAATGCATCCATGTATTCAGATGCTTGGAAAGCTGCTTATATGGAACTTATTATTATACCTATTTATTCTTCTCTGTATATATATAATAATAATATATAATAATATAATAATAATATTTATATATAGTTTCCATAATAATACTAATACTAATAATAATAATAATAATAATAATAATATTTCAAATATCCCCTCTATTTCAAAAGATATTTTAATAGATTATATAACAATAGTAATTCCAAGTTCTATAGAGACAACAAATAATCAAATAAAGAAATATGAATCTATATTAGTAAAAGAATTATTAGCATTTAATTGTTTATTAGTTAAATATATGTCTGAAGAATTATCTCCATGGAGAAAAGTATTATTACAATTTGCATATGATCATGGTAATGATAGTCATCCTGTTGTTGTTAAATATAGTTATTTATATATATGTCAATTTATGATGTCTCATGGAGGTCCTGATTCTTTTATTAAACGTATATATATAGGAATGTTAAAACATTTTTCTTCTCAATGTAGAGAAGTATTATTAAATGCAATGTCATTATTTAATTCATGTATGTAGATATATATATAATAATATATAATAATAATATATAATAATAATATATATAATAATATATATAATAATATAATAATAATAATAATAATATATAATATAATATAATCTATAGTAGCATTACAAAATGAATCTATTCAAATATATGTTCGTGAAACATTATCTCGTTATATGATATCAAAAGATCCAAATATGGAACAAAATATACATTATTGGAATATAATACTTTTATGTCCTGAGATATATACAGTAGATTTTATAAAAATATGGAATCCTATTTTTAAATATATGCGTAAATGTGTAGGTCAATATGATTTAGTATTTCGTCATAAGAATGTATTAGTAAATATGTTTTCATTAATATTTTCTTATTATACTCGTGAATATGAAAAGAAGAAGAAAGAAACAGAAGAAGAACAAAATAAATTATTTTATAAAGATGATCATTTTAATAATAATAATAATGATAATGATAATGATAATAATAAACAAATGAATTCTAATGAGAATACAATAATATCAAGTACAAATACTCGTATTCATACTACTTCTACAAGTATAACTATGAATAATATTTCATCTTCAATATCTACTATAAAGAATTCTAATATTAGTGGATCATCAATGTCTATTCCTAATACTAATAATAATAATAATAATAATACTAATAATAACAATAACACTAATAATAATAATAATAATAATAATTCTAATAATAATAATGTTATAAATATAAATTCTATGTCTCCATTAGATAAATTTGAATATGAATATAGTAAATATATGTCATTTTCTTGTAATGATCTTATTATATGTATATATCAATATACTCAAGCTCCAATGGATCAAATATTAGCTTCTCGTTTATTTTTAACTCTTCAACAATATTTAAAATGTAATCCAAAAATAGATTTCCCTCTTAAAAATATTCTTGAAAATACATTTAAAATATGTAATTATAAAACATATCCTGATTTTAAAGGTATTTTAATTTATTTTTATTTATTTTAATTTATTTTAATTTATTTTAATTTATTTTAATTTATTTATTTATTATTATATTATTTTTATATTATTATTATATTATAGGTGAATTAACTCGTACTTCTTTAGTATATGTAATAACTTCATTAAAGATAATAAGTACTTATTTAGAATATCATGAGAATACAGAGAAGAATAATGTATTAATAAATAATATAGAATTTATAAAAGATCAATTAATAATAGCATTTCAAAATATAGATCGTGAATATATATTTGAATGTTTATTAGAATTAATTCCAAGTATATATATATAAATAATAATAATAATATATAATAATATATAATATTTTTTTTATATAGATTTATTTAAACATTCTCATTTATTTAATGAACAAACAGCAATTTTATTTACTATTATTCAAGAGAATATATCAAAGAATATAAAGAATACAATATATAAATTATCTTCATATAATCCAGGAATACAAGAAGTATCAAGTTGGAAATATTTATTATTATTAAAAGAATTACTTCATATATCTCCAGAATATCTTCGATTATTTTCAGAAGATTTAATTCAATTAATAGATTCTCTTATAGTATCATTTCAGAAAGAATTATCGGATTCAAAAACTAATACTTCTTCTCAATCTAGTATAGATATTAATAATAAAGAAAATAATAAAGATAATAATAATACTAATAATACTAATAATACTAATACTAATATACAATCTACTCCTAATGGAACACCTACTGTACAATCTGGAATAAATAATAATAATACTAATAATAATAATACTAATACTAATAATACTTCAAATAATACTTCAAATATTCGAGAATCAAAAGAATATAAGATAAAATATAAGATAGATATAGGTTTAGTAAGTCTTCCTAATTATGATAATAGTGAGATAAGTAATTGTTTAATAAATTGTATAGAGATGATAGGAGAAAATATAAGTTATTTAAAAGATTATAGAAATAAATATTTATCTTATATATGTACATTATTAAAGACTCAATATACAATAACAATATTACGAAAGATAACTAGTCTTATAAAGATATGGATTTCATCTGTTCATATTATATTATCTCCTTTAGAATTAGAACAATTATTATATAGTTTTAGTGAAATACGAAAACATACAGATGCTACTCATGCTACTTGTTTATTTAATGATTTTTCTTCAATTATATTAATTTTATGGAATAAATATGTATATAATATATATATTTATTTATTAATTAATTTATTAATTTATTTATTAATAATAAATATTATATAGATATCTAATAGTTATGAATATACTTCAAATAGTATAGAATTATTAAAAGATTTATGTTTTATTGGTTTATCATCTCCTGATCCTTCTATTCATCAGATATATAGAGATTTATTTATTAAAACACTTCCTGGAGATATATATTCTAGATTACATTATGTATTCGAAAAAGTAATATATATATATATATATATATATATATATATATATATATATATATATATATATATATATATAATATTTTTCTATATTAATTAATTATTATTATTATATAGAATTGGTCTTCAATGGAAAGTCGTCCTTGGTTTCCAATTGTATTAGAGATTTTAATGAATGGAATAGAACAAGATAAAGAAGTAATTGGTGAACGTATAAATGAATATTTCCCTCCTTTTCCTTATAGTAAAGAAACAATAATAATAAAAGAAGAAGAAGAAGAAAAGAAAGATAATAATAATAATAATAATAATAATAATAATATATTATTATTATTATTATCATCTGAGTCAATAAAGATAGAAAAAGAAGATAATATATCAATAACTCCTTCTTCTATAGAGAATCCTATATGTAATGATGATTCTATTTCATTTCATAATATATCGGATCGAGTTCGTCATTTCCTTCAATCTCATCATATGACTACAAGAAATATAATACAACCATTAATAGAACTTAGTTATGCAGATAGACATATACAACATCAGTATATTTATATATATATTATTATTTATTAATTATTTATTTATTATAAATAGTTTATGGACATTATTATATCCTTCTTGTTGGTCATGTTTGAATTCTTCTCAACAAATATCTTTAATTCCTAGTTTAATATCGTTTTTATCTAATGATATACATATGAATCAAATAGGAAATATACAAGAAATGTCTTGGAATCAATTAGATATAGAATCAAAGCAATGGGGTGATCGAGTAAAACAACCTTTTGAATATATTCATAGTGGTTTATATGGTAATATGTCTACAACAAATACTATTCAAGTATTTATATTTATTTATTATTTATTATTATTAATAATATATATATATATATATATAGACAATATTAGAAGGTATTTGTTTATGTAATAATCGTCCATGTTTACCATCATCATTATTATTATATTTATCAAAGAATTTTGGTTGTTCAAGTCAAATAGCTTTATTATTAGAAGAAGAAAATATTTCTATAAATATGAATAATAATAATAATAATAATAATAATAAAATCTTAAAGACAATATATAAGAATATGGGTGATGAAGATTTAGAAAGAAGTATATTAGAGACTATAAGTACAAGTATAAATACAAAGATAGGTCTTAGTTTAGAAAGTTATGGTAGAATTCATGAATCTCAATTAATATATATAAATTCAATGAAAGAATTACAATTAATAAATAATAATAATAATAATAATAATAATAATAATAATAATAATATAGATATAAAAGAAGAATTAGAAATATGGGAAGAACGATGGATATATTGTTCAAAGAATTTATGTCAATGGTCTACAATATTAGAATATAGTAAATATATACAAGATCATCATCTTACTTTAGAAGCATGTTGGAAATTAAATTTATGGGAATATCCTTTATATATATATATATATATTATATTATATTATATTATATATTATATTATATTATATTATATTATATTATATTATATTATATATATATTATATTATATTATATTATATTATATTATATTATATATTATATTATTATATATAAATAAATAATAAAAATTAAAAAAAAAAATTTCTTTAATATAATTTACTTATGTTCGTACTTTATTATATTTACCAGAATTATCATCTGAAAGTGAGAAATATTCAACAGATATAATGTTAATATCTACTCGTCGATTATTACATGAGAATAAATTAATAAAAGCAAAAGAATATCAATTTAATTTATTTGAGAATATATTATTAATGTATCGTTCTTTACCTATGCAACCTTCTATAGAACAAGATAAATTATTACATTATTTACATCAAGCTCAAGATTTACGTACTAGTTTACAATTATTAGAATTACCTATAAATATAAATGATAATTCTTATGAGAAAACTACTATTCTTAATAAATGGAAAGATACATTACCTAATTTATGGGATCCATTATCTTATTGGGAAGATATATTATATTGGAGAATACAATTATTAGAAAATCAATCATTAAATAATAATAATAATAATAATATAAATAATAATAATATAAATAATAATAATAATAATAATAATAATTCTCCATTAATAAATAATTCTATAATAGAGAATCAGAATATATTTACAATATCAAAAGAATTAAATATATTATTATGTAGAACAGCAAAAGAACAAGGATTATATGATAGTGCTTTAGAATTATTTCCAAATATATATCAAATAGGTTCTTATACAATAAAAGATTTATTAGAATATATAGAAGAAGAAACAAGTATATATGCATTACGAGATAAGAATTATAAAGAATGTATAAGTTATTTATCAAAGATAAATATGAATGTATTTTCAATAGATAAGAAGAATGATAAAAAGAATGAGATATTACGTATGAAAGGTGATTATCATTTATTAGCTAATGAATATGATGAAGCTCAAAAGATATATACATTAGTACTTCAAAGTGATAATAAGAATACAAAAGCTTGGGAAGGATGGGGTAATGCATATTATAAGACATGGTTAAATAGTGAAGAAGCGAGTAATGCTGCAAATGCTATATGTAGTTATTTACAAGCAGCAAATTGTCGTCATGTTGATTATTGGAAATTAATAAGTCGTGTATTATATTTAATATGTAGTAATCCAGAGAATCCAAAAATAAGTGAAACATTTAAAAAATATCAAGAAAGAGCTTTAGTAACTTCATGGATTCCATTTATTCCTTATTTATTTAGTTATTATAGTTATAAGAATAATTTATTTAATTCAATAATAAAAACATTAATAGCAACATATCCTCAAGCAATTCGATATTCATTAATATATCAAGAACCAGAAGGAATATCTGTATATAAATAGATTTTTATTTTTATATATTATTTTATATTATTTATTTATTTATTTATATATAGAATAATTATTTAACAAATAATCGTAATAGTATTACAACAGTATATAATATATATATAGTTAATAATAATAATAATAATAATAATAATAATAATAATAATATATATAGTCTTTAAATCGTCATTTACAATCATTTGCAACAACTCATAAACGAATATATAATGATTTTGATTCTTTAATTGAACGTTTAAT